>JARHVA010006934.1:0-45000 GCA_037957365.1 Torreya grandis | reverse complement strand
AATAAGCTAGAAGTAATGTGAAATTCATATGTTCTTTTGAAATCAAGAATGTTTATCCTTAAATGCCTCTAAGAGATTTAAATATATAAGGTTTTAAATTTTTAATTAGGGAACCATTGGAATGAAAAATACAACCAAATAATATCCAAACATGTAAGATAAAATATCCTAAAGGATAACAAGACCCAAAGCAAACCCAAAAAAGACTCAAATATGTTTAAAAAATTTCTAGAAGTTTATGTTAAACAAAGATATCTATAAAGTATAGATCCATATTGAAGCTATGGAAAACTTAATGATAAGTAAAAAAATACCATGGATCTTTATAATAGATAAATAAAGATGGAGATAGTAAAATAAAATATTATGCAACCAAGTAAAGTGGTGAAGAAAATAAGAGACTATAAGACCAAATCATTGATAAGTTCCCTACTTGCATACAGGGATCCATATATTTAAAGTTACATGAAAATAATTATACCAAATTTAGGTATCTATAACAATATAAAATGGATAAAATTGATGAAATAAAAATTTCTTCTTCTAGTAATGCAAATGTTGATAAAGAATGCATATATGTAGAGAAACATGTTATTAATGATGTTATTATTGATCTTGAAAATGATTATGAAGATGATAATGAACATAATGATGAATATAATTGCATAATTCATCATGATGATCTTAATGGTGTTGATCCTACACAAGTATAAGCCCCTTAATTTTTTTGAAATTAAACTAGTGTGCAACTTAATAACTTGGATGAAATCTTAAATATAATCCAAAAGGGTAAGAGTACAAATAATGATAAGGAATAAAATTTTTAGGAATAACATGATGAAATATTAAATGATTAAATATAAATTTTAGAGGCATATATTCTATAATAGGTGTTCAAACCATTATTCATAATACTACTATTCATATATTTACACTTATTGCTACACAAGTGTTACATACACCTAGTGTGAAAGAAACACAAATTAATCCTTATATTTTGATAGTTATCCACATGTTACATACTTTTGAGCATCCTAAGATTACTAATCATGTTACATCATCTATTTATAATCAATTTCATATGGATACTGATCAAGAGTTTATACAAACTCTTTTTGATCTTCAATCCAAGGTTTTTTTAGAGTGGGACATTTGACAAATTATCAAGAATTATTAGAAAACCCTTTGGCCCTAGAGATTTTAACTTATCCTTTACCTATGAGATTAATTTAACTTAAAATTACACATTTCAAGTTGAGAGCCAAACATAGTTAGAATATTAATCCATTCATAGAGACAATTATTTAATTACAAATATATTCTACACTCTTCTCTATTCACTGATAAATAATCATTCGAAAATAATCAAAATATATAGGATTTATCATTCCTATAATAAAGGATCCAAAAATCCCTAAAAATTATCAAAAAATAACCACCCAAATCTCTCATAAACTAACAAATATTAACAATACACGAATATATTATGACTCATAATATATTTGGCTAACTTAAAAAACCAACTTATATATTATTATTATGTATAAAAATAATATATTGATAATATTATAATTAATAATGTGAACACACAATTATACCTCAACGTTCATCCCCTTTTGAACATTATTAATCCTATCCTACACTCCTTTAATGTGAGCATGGGGAGAATATACATCTTTAAGAATTGACATGAACAAAATTATATGCCAATACATAATTTTAGGTCTGCATACTACTAATGTGATCTTACTACACATGACCACTCTATGTGAAGGAACGCATCCCAAATTTACTTGGCATGACCACAATAGATGTGTCACTAGGGGTAATCTCTATAAAGAAGTAAGGTAGTAACAGGATCTCTATAGTTAGTTGCCCTCCTATACAACTATTTTCCACATTCCATTATATCCACATTCTCCCTTATCTCCAAATAACAAAGGTGTTTCAAACAAGTAGGGGAATGAAAACACACAATTTGAAAAGATAACTTCACACCACACAAGTGAACATGAATAGTCTTCTATTCTTATTCACACACACAAATGTCCCCACATCATTGGTGTGGCCTCATCATTGGCGACTGACAGGATTTCACTAAAATACCTCCATCCTCCATGTATGCTATAGTCTCAAAGTAGCTTAGGTACATGATTTTTTCTAATGGAAACCCCCTCACAATTCAGAGATCACATACAATAAAAAATGTGTCCATGACTCTAAGCCTAAAGAACTTTGAATTTTGACTCATTATGATGATAATGAATTTTATGGACATTTTTGAATAAAATTTCATTTTGATGGTAATGATTACACAACTCAAGTTAAATTTTGACATAATGACACTTTAGATTTCTTTTGACATAGAACCGACTCTTAAAAATAAAAAATAATTAAAGAGAATTCAGTTGAAGATTGGATTTGAACAAATTTTATAACAATATAATAATCATTAACCAAAACTAAAATTGGATTATAAAAAGCATTTTTAATTTATGACTAATGATGAATCTATATAAACTATATACAATATAGTCTAATGACATAAATCTTAACTATGGACTTAAAAAACACATTAAAACAAAATCTACACTATAAAAATAAAAGAACTACCTAAATATGTCGATTGAGTAGATGTATGAAAGCCATGAAAAGATCAAAACATACACATGATGAGTCAAACCACAATTCAATCTTGAGATGTCAATCTTGTAGAGTGGGTAGCTAGAGCATGTATGAAACTAGATGTGAAATACATACCTAGTTTGGATGAACCATGTGGGCATACAACTATTAAAATCTGCATGATATCTGATGATGACCTGAACATGTAATACCATATGACTACTTCAAATAGGTACTCATTGATATAGATGGACTAAAAACATACAATCAATCTAGTAGAACGTAGGTCCAATGGATCTCAACATGGAGTTATAACAAGGGTGACTCCAATGTGGATTTATTCAAGTGAATCCAAGATGGATTTTAATCCAACATAGATCAATGAAGTGGCTCACCCAATAAATTTAAATGTCTTCTTCTCTTACAGATCGAAATAAATTTAAACATCTTCTTCTTTTTCTATGTAGGTAGATCCTCTGATTTATATATAGGATGTCGTGATGCTAATATCATTGTAGGAGACTCATAGAAGATACATAGTCCTAGAGAAAGCCACAAAATATTATTCCACGACCAAGCCAATAAGCTGGCAGGTGATGCCTCCAAAAAATTATTTAAAAAAACTAGATTTTGACTTAACAATCAACAACCTATGTTTAAATATTGATATATTTTATTGCAATATAGAAGCATCAAAACACACACGTGTAAACAAATTATAACTACATACAAATAAAAAATGCTCCTTGATCTATACTAACATAATAAATTTATACACTTCAATCTCTTCATAAATTAGAATAACCAAAAACTATTCTAGTTGTCCCTTCCCATTACTCATCCTTCCATCACAAGGCAAGACAAATTTATTCTGAGACCATTGTTGATAATTTATGGAGAGCCAAACATAGTCAGAAGATCAATACATGCATAAAGATAATTATTTCATTACAAATATATTCTACACTCTTCTTTATTCACTAATAAATAATCATTCAAACATAATACAAATATATAAGACTTCTAATTCCTATAATAAGGGATTCCCAAATCCCTATAAAATCTCCTGTAAACTAACAAATATTAAAAATAAAAAAATATATTATGATTCAAAATATATTTAGCTAACTAAAATAAACTATATTAGATATTATTGTTATGTATAATAATAATAATATATTAATAATATTCTAATTAATAACGGTAAATTCAATAATTAATAACAACATTTTATATCCTTTTTGTTTAACATTAAATTGGATCTAGGAATCCTAACTTGGTGTTAATAGGGTTAATAATATATAAAATCATAATGTACAAGGGTGATAATTAGATCTATATTAGGCCAATTAAATGCTAAACTCAGATATAAACATACACTAAATTTATTATGCTGAGTCTATGCTAAATATATAAACTACATCTAAACTATGCATGGAAATGACAAAGAAGAAATATACTTACCTATATTTGATGATAACATAGTGGTAGATATGGAACAAGTAGAAAGCAGACTAGAAGGAGATTTTGGAACAGTCCTCAAATTCTAGATTTGATGCTTCAAGAGATTTAGACAATAGTTTCATCTTGGGATGGTTGGGTTGATGCTACTATCTGGGTTAGACATAAGTTTCCTATACAAAATACCTAGTAAAAAGGGATTTGACCACCTGGATGCTTTTAGATTTGATTTTGCCTTCGCTTTACTGAATTCAAATATAGGTCATGGATTGTCACTCCTCATGGATTTTCAAGACCTTATTTTTTCATCTTCATGGTGATCTTGGGAAAAAATGGTTAGTGGGCACATGGTTTTGAGTTAAACCCAAATAACCTTATATCATTGAGCTCTACCTATATAACCAATACTATGAGGAGGGCTTCAAACTGATGTAGTTCTCCCCTATGCATTGGTTTATGTTTGTACCATAAAATATGTGAAAAGTAAGTACAATAGTGACCTATATTGTAACTTGGTAAATCATGCTCTCGAGTTTCTCCTTTAGTAATCAGACCTATAGATGTGTTGTACCCATGACTAGTAGGGAAATAGGGAAGTTTTGTTCAATTGAATGTTCTTTGTTAGGAATACTTGGTATTGTTCCAATTTTTCTAGGTGAACAATGAATGAGGTTTGATCTTGTATTTATATAAATCCCTTTGGATAAGTAAATCACATTAAATCACTTAGGATGACCATTAGGATACATTTCATTTGTGAATCAGATGAGTTTAAGGCACTTGATAGTTATGTTAGCTTAGGATATTAACATTGACATTAGTGTCTATCTTAAACATTAGTGGTTAGGGAGCTAAAAAGTAGGTACATGTTTATAAATTATAAATATGAAAGATAAGTACATTTTAAGCATTTTGGGAAAGAGATAAGGCTTAGAACATCAACATAAAACTAGTCAAACTAAGAGATAAAGGTCAAGGGGAATAAGATAGAGCATATGTGAAACTTGTAGAAGTGTGAAAAGTCCAAAATTGAGAGGACAACCAAGGTTTGAGTTTTCCAAGTATATAAAATTGAGGTGTTATATAATCCATAAATATCATCTACACTTTCATGTAGAATTCTTATTTTATTTCTCTAATGATAAGTTACTAGCTAAGATTTTTTGTAGAATCCTTAAGGACTATGTATTACAATAGTTTTATGGCCTTCTTCTCCAATCTATAGATGTTTTCAATCCTTTCGATAACCAATCCTTAAGTCAAATTTATATCAATATCAGTGAAAAGGTATCATATGCTCAAATTATAAAAGTCAAACAAGGACCAAATTAACCCATTAGTGACTATGTGCTTCATTACAAGACTATGCTTTTAAAAATGACAAATATTATGGTTAATAAATAATTTCAAGACATATTCAAGAAAACCTTACATATATCCACAATTCTATTTTGTTAAAACACTTCCAATCTTTCGATGACATGTGCATACATTTTAAGACTGTAAGGTTAAGATAATTTCTATGAAAAAGCCAAAGTATGAGACTAATTATCCAGCATATTATAATTATATGTTTCAAAGAAAACAAAATTTAAAATATAGGTCAAATGATATTAATAAGGAGGCTAAAATAATGGTTAATTTAGTTTCTTAACCTATTTATATGCCTATCTTTTCAACTTCTAAAAGGAGGAAATTTACATTATTATCAAAACCTTCTCATAAGGTATTAAAAATGCTAATTGATTGCAATCTCTTATGTCTCTCTCCACTAACAAATTTTGATATGACGAAGGCACAACCTAAGGGGTTTAATATCAATGCATATTATGATTTTAATAGATGTGTAGGGCATTCTAATAAAAGATGACATAATATACATTTTTTTCTAAGGATAACACCATTGATTTAAATAATGTTAATACACCTATGAAAAAATTAGTTGCATAACTTGATGCCAAGATTAAGATATTTTTAGATTTTTTGGAGGCTTAGGCTACACCGTAGATGAAAGTAAAAGTGTTCAAGTCCTACTCTCAAACCTAGTCCAACATGGGAATGACCCTAGGCTATAGGTCACCTAATCTTGGGTCAGACCTCTAGGATTTTTAATGAGACTAAATCCTATGATGTATCACTTAGATCATTTCCAATAAAACCTACTCATTGAGAAACTAAAAGTGAAACCCTAAACTACTATCGGTGATACTCCTAAAATGATTGTTCATCCACTCTACTTTAAACTTATAAAAAACACTAATGAGATAAGTAAAAGATTGAATCTATAACTCCAAATGTCTATTATACATCAATATTTCATGCAGAGATTCACCAAGTGATCAAAACTAGAGGGAAGTGATGGAAAGGCCTAATTCAAGGTACTTAACTAGTCAATGTATCCACATGATAGATTCAATCAAATGACATTAAACACTAAACATGATCTACATAACAAGATAAACTAGTAGCCAAGTGAGATCAAGACTTGACAAGGGAGAGAGCTCTACCACACATGCAAATCAACTGACATGAACACTCTATATAAGCAGAATGAAATATTAATATTATTTTATTCATATCAAAAGGTTACAAAGCTCAATCTTGGAAGAGTCTAGTTATGCCCAAGAGAGGGATAATTTTTAAGGACTAGAAGCCTGTATATATAGTAAAATGGGATGAGAAATATGTGAAGGGATGTATGGGAGAGTGAATAATGGGTCATAATGATCAAGATCACATCTTCCTCAAGCTCTTGATTGTATTAATGTCACTTGGAATCTATCTATCATGAAAAGGTGTATAAAGAAGCATGAAGCCCATGATTTCCACATGAAGCAATCAAGCATGACTACATGGAATCCTTACCGAGTTCCTCAATGTGTTAACATTACTCAATATCTCCCAATGGTGATGTTTTATCCTAAAAATATTCTTTGGTTCAATTTTTAACTATTTTTTGACCTCCAATCGAGGTCTCATAACTTTGACCTTTAATTTTGACCACCGATCTTGATGTAGGTCTTCAATATTACAAAAAAATTTAGTTTCATCATTGGTTATTGATATATGATCTACCTTTGAGGTCATGTCATGTGGCAGTCCTATATTGGTCCTTAGGATAAACCAACTCTTTCAATCTATATGCACCATTGATCTCCTTGGTCTGATTAAATGTGTGCTATAAATATTTATTAGTCAGATCAAATACACACAATTGATTATCTTTTTTACCACGACCATGACACTTAGCACCATTACATTCAATCTTAAGATCCACTGACTTGTTGACCTTACTCATACTATTAGATCTTCATGATATGATTGAATATGTACTATTGATATAACTAGATCCACTACCACTATCAGTCACCTACACACCATTAGATCTAGATTCTACTCCAAATATTATGCCACTTTTCACTTACACATTCACCTTGGAGATATGATAAACTTTTTACTTGATGCTCACTATTTATCTTTGATGTGTGATCAAATGCATGCCATTATATTTTTGGGACCCATTGACACTATCACTCACTCACGTGCCATTAGATATTCATCTAGGCTCACATGGTCTTACAAATTTTTAGACCTTAGTTCATTCTTTGGAGTATATGAAATTAAATGACTATTTTATGAGGCTTAAAATTGATTTTTATTTGTACATTTCACTTTGTAAGTCTAACTTTAAAGGCTTATATCTTGAGATAGCAAGATCATCAAGGTACCAAATTTTTAGAGGATGATCTTGGCAATAATTTCATCAAGTCCATGTAAACCTTTAACCTTGAGAGGCTTCCTAAACTTACTTATAAAATTCACAAGCAAATTGGTCTATTCATTTACCTATGATGTACAATGATGATCTGGTTCTCTAGACTTGTGCAAGTTATCTTTTGATTTTTCAAAGCTTTGAAGAACCTTGGAGAATTTTTTCCAACCTACTTCATGCACCCTAAAGGTCAATAATTAAATGGAAATCTACTAGATCCATTCTCTTTCCACTCTAGACTTTATCCTATACTTTCTTCTTAAAGATCAATAAGCTACACTTTAAGCTTGCTTAAAGTGTTTCGAAATCTTTGTAAGTGGTATTTGATATTTTTCTCTATCATTTGACCATCCACCCAATTAGGACTATGTTCAAATTCAAACACATCTAGTCAAAATCTTGGCATGTGGTCCAAAATAACCAACATTTTTGGTAACTCATAAAAAAGCATGGCTATTATTCTTGAGAACCTAAACTAGTTACCTCTTCTAGTCCATTAGGTATGGAGTTTCCTCTTTGGTTCATCATATTGATATGAAGCTAGAAATTGGATGCCAACCCCAAGATAACTCTTCTTGAAATAAATAAGGACCAAAAGGAAGAAAACAAAAAAAATTGCCCAAGGCACTTATTGAATGGAAAAATAAAACAAAATGGAAATTAACTAAGAAAACAAAGGACCACTAATCTAATGTGCCAAGACAACACTTGGAGGAAAACATACAACTAATTATGTACTAGAAACCTAAATAACTAAGATAAAGCATGATCCACCTAGTTTAAAAGGAAAATTCATAAACTCACTTAGTCCAAGAGATGGTATAGGTTGCAAAGTAGGATGTTTATTAAACATGACCCTTGATGAGGCACTCTTCTTACCTTCCAACTCTCTTAACATTTCTTAGAGTGAGTCTTCAATAGCAAATCAGTCACTATTAAAGACAAACTATTCTTGTTATTTAGGATCTTATCATACTACTTATCAACTACAATATCTACAAGTAACACCTTATCCAATAATTATCCTTGAGTCTTTATGACACCTTAAGTGGCCTTGTTCTCCTTACCATTAGCTACAAACTCATCAAACTCTTTAAGGAACTTTTCATAGTCCACCTAATCTTTGTCATTTTATTTCTTGGAAAAATATTTCTCTATATTCTCAAGAACTTGACCTTTAACATGGAAAATATCTTCTTGGAAGAGTTTTATTTTTTTCTACCAATCATCTAAGAGTGGTTCAAAATCAGGCTAACATATTGAGTCATCTCCAAGAATAACCACTTCCACCTTAGTTTCAAGAGATTCCTCTAGGACTAAAACCTTCTAAGGAATGACTTGAAATCTCTCTCCTTCATCCTTGATAGTACACTCTACCTCATGCATAGATGCAAAATAATCTTGAATATGTTTTTATTAATTCAAGAAGGTTGAATTATTCTTGTGTTCACCAAGGGGAGTCCTTATGCTGATTTCTTCCTCATAATCACTAATGACATCTTCTTGATCAGCTATGACTTGAGATCTTTCTTCTTCTCTTATTTCCCTTAATATGGGGTCCTTTTCAAGAAAGGGTGTGGTGGAAGGTTGATGAATAGACTCATGGATGGTTCTAGGAATTAAGGGAATCTTGTTTTAACTTGAAACCTTGAGAATGGATGACTCTTGAAAAAACATTTGTAGGGAAACCAAGTTGAGTTAGGAAATAGAAGGAGCACCTTATTTCACTAGAACTTCATTTTCCTGATAGCCTTCTTGAGACTCTTCAACAGTTGTAAAATACCCTTCAACCTTCACAATTGAAGTCCCCCTCTTATCTTAAGAATATCTTTGGATAAACCCCCAAGATGGAAAAACTTGAGGTTCTTCATTAACATTTTGATTTTGGTTCTCATCCTCTTTTCTTGTCTTCAGCTACTTGTCTTCAACAATCACCACTTCATCCATCTACATACCACTTTGGATGTATCCGCATGAGGTAAAGGACTTAGATTATTGAGGATGGAGGGGTGGGAATTGAGTAACTTTGGGTTTGATTGGCTTCATGAGTTAGTTCCAAGATGGAAATTTGGGCTCATGGTTTTCCTACATAGTGTGCATTATAGATTAAGGAATGAAAGGAGGTATGTGTAGTTGAGGTGATGTTGTATTTGTAGCTACCAATGTATAGTATAAATGTTTATCTAAAACTTCAATTTACCTAAAAAATGAGGCTTCAAAATCAAACCTTTATTACTCATGATTGTTGGATCTTTTTACACAAACTTGCCTTTCCTACTGGACTCTCCCTTGGATAGATTTACATGAGGGAAAGGTTGAGAATATTTGGGGGGAACTACGATGACCTTGAAAATAATTTGGTGAGGGATTATGAGTGATGATTAGAATCTCAACATGAGGTTGATATGGAGTGAATGAGGAAAGGTAGGATGGGTAATGAGGTATTTGATGTTCTTTATGGTCTGCCAACTTCTCCTCAATCCTGGAAATGATTCCATCTATGTCAAGCATATCACTAATATTTATATAATAACCTATCCTAATTAAAGACATCCAATTTTATTTTGCTTACTTCACTAAATTTTTAACCCACCTAATGACATGTTTTTTACTTTCTTGTCCACACCCTTTCAATGTATCAATGTTTATCATATTCTTTTCTTAGTCTAATAGGGCTTGTTTAAGGATAGATATAGAATGGGTTGGGGCATGAGTAGGTTATTCAAGAATGTCATGTTGTTACCATGACTGATCAAAATGGTAATCAAGCTATAAAGGAGGAAGATGAGACTCATAGTAGGTTTGATGATCTTGGTAATAAGGGGCCTCATCACAGGATGAGGAGGAGTGAAAATATGACTGATATGGGGTAGGATAATATGGTTATTCACTATATCTATTCATATAAACCTCATATGTCAAATAAGAAGCAAAAATTGATCAAAATATTCAATGAGACATACCTAAGCTTCTTACAACCAAAATCTTTGATTTAAAGTCATCATTGGTGCTAACTTACTTCCAAAAATTAATTAGAGAAAGATAAACCAATATTCTTTCCACTCTCTTTGATCTTGGTCCCATTGGGAATACAAGAACTATGATAAGCTTAGGCTATACCCTAGCTAAAATTATAAGTGTTCAAGTCTTACTCTCAAACCTAGTCCAACATGGGAATGACTCTAGGCTGTGGGTCACCTAATCTTAAGTTAGACCTCTAGGATTTTAATGAGGCTAGCTCCTATGATGTATCACTTAGTTAATTTCCACTAAAACTTCCTCATTATTAGGGTGAAAAGGGGGAGAACGAAATTGAAACCCTAAAATACTATTTGTGATACACCTTGAATGATTATTCATCCACTCTACTTTGAAATTCTAAAAAAACACTAATTAGAAAAGTAAAAGATTGAATCTATAACTCCAAATTTCTGTTATGCAATAGCATTTCATGTAGAGGTTCACCAAGTGATCAAAACCTGAGGGAAGTGATGGAAAATCCTAATTTAAGGCACTTAACTAGTCAATGTATCCACATTTTAACTTTAATAAAATGACATTATACACAAAAAATGACCTACATAATAAGATAAACTAGTATCTAGGTGAGCTCAAGTCTTGACAAGGGATATATCTCTACCACATATGTAAATCAACTAACATGAACACACTAGATAAGTATAATGAAATATTAACACAGTCTTCTATTCATATCAAGAGGTTACAAAGCTCAATCTTGGTAGAGTCTAGTCATGCCAAAGAGAGGGATCCTTTTTAAGGCGTAGAAGCCTGTATATATAGTATAATCGGATGAGAGAGATGGGAGGGGATGCATGGGAGTGTGGAGAAGGGGTCATAATGAATGATATCACATCTTTCTCAAGATCTTAATTGCATTAGTGTCATTAGGACTCTATCTAGCATGGAAAGGTGGAGAAAGAAGCATGCAACCCATAATTTTTACAAGAAGCATTCAAGAATGATTGCATGGAATCCTTATGAAGCTTCGTAAGGTGTTAACATTACTTAGCAGCTCCCAATGGCAATGTTTTATCCTAAGAATCCACTTTGGTTTAGCTTTTAACTATATTTTAACCTCAAGTCAAGGTCTCATAACTTTGACCTTTAATCCTTACCACCAATCTTGATCTGGGTCTTCAAGACTATGATACCTTTGAATTTCATCATTGGTCATTGATTTATGATCTACCTTTGAGGTTGTGCCACATGGTAGTCCCATATTAGTCCTCAAGATATGCTAATTAGCTGACTCTATATATACAATTGATCTCCTTGGTCTAATTAAACACATGCCATTGATCTTTATCAGTAAGATCAAATGCACACCATTGATCATCCTATTCACCATGATCGTGACACTTGGTACCATTGCTTTTAATCTTAAGATCCATTAAATTGTTGACATTACTCATAATGTTATATCTTCATGGTATGATTGAATATTCACTATTGATCTAACTAGACCCACTAATATTTTCAATCACCCACACACTATTGGATATAGATTCAGCTCTAAATATTATGCCACTAATCACTTATGACCCTAGAGATACACCAACCTTTTGACTTGATTCTCATTGTTGATATTTGATGCATGATCGAACATGTGTTGTTAGATATTTGGGATCCACTGACACTATCAATCACTTACACACCATTATATATTCATCTGGGTTCCCAATATCTTGCCACTTGTCATCCCCTCATTCACTCTCAAGAAAATTTGAATTTAATTAGCTATTTTATGAGGCTTAAACTTGATGTTTGCATACATGTTTCAATCTACATATCTAAATATAAAGGCTTATATATTAAGATAACAAGCTCATCAAGATACCAAATTTTTATAGGATGATCTTGGTACTAAATACCTCAAGGCCATATAATTTTTTGGCCTTGAGAGGATTCTTGAGAATACTTATAAAATGCATAAGCAAAATGGTCTATTCATTTCCCTGTGATGTGCATTGGTAGTCTGGTTATCTAGACTTATGAAAGTTATCTTTTGATATGTCAAAGCTTTAAATAACCTTGGATAATTTTTGACAACCTATTCCATGCACCTTGAAGGTCATGAATACCATGGAAACCTGTTGGATCCCTTCTCTTTCCACTATAGACTTGGTCATAGACTTTCCTCTTAAAGGTCAATAGGTTACACTTTAATCTTGTTTAAAGTGTTTTAAAAGCCTTGAAAGTGGTATTTTATCTTTTATCTATCATTTGATCATCCACCTAGTCAGGACTTTGTTTAGCTTCAAACCACATCCATTCAAAATCTTGGCATGTAGGCCAAAATGCCCAAATTTTTTGGTGACTTATAGGGAAGCATGCCTATAATGTTTGAGAATCCAGACTAGTTGCCTTGTCTAGTCCATTGGGTATGGAGTACCCTCTTTGGTTCATCATATTGATCTGAAGCTAAAAACTAGTTGCTAACCCCTAGATAACTCCTCTTGAAATAAACAAGGACCAAAAGGAACAAAACAAAACAAAGTAACCAAGGCACTTATTGAATGGAAACACAAAATAGAAGGGAAACTAACTAAGCAAAGAATGGACCACTAACCTAATGTGATAGGACAACACTTGGAGGAAAATGAACATCTAATTATGTAGAAGGAACCTAACTAACTAAGACAAAACATGATCCACCTAGATCAAAAATAAAATTGATAAAATCACTTAGTCCAAGAGATGGTATAAGTTGTAAATCAAGATGTTAATTGAACATGACCCTTGATGAGGCACTCTTCTTTCCTACCAACTCTCTTAGCATATCATGGAGTAAGTATTCAACAATAAACCAATCACCAACAAGGATAAACTAGTCTTGTTCTTTAGGATCCTTATTCTGCTTATCAACTACAATCTCTACAAGTGATACCTTATCTAAGCATTATGCTTGAGTAACTTTTTTATCCTTACTATCAGCTGCAAACTCATCAATATCTTCAAGGAAATTTTCATAATCCACCCAATCCTGGTCATTATCTTCCATGGAAAACTCTTTCTCCATCTTCTCAAGCATTTGAACTTCAACTTGGGAAAGCTCTTCTTGGAAGAGCTTTATTTGCTACTGTCAATCATTTGAGACTAGTTTAAAACAAATTTAAGGTATGAAGTCATCTCTAAGGATAACCATTTCTACCTTGGTTTCAAGAGATTCTTCTAGGACTGAAACCTTTAGAGGAATGACTTGAAATTTTTCTCTTTCATCCTTGATAGTACACTCTACCTCATGCATAGATGTAAAATAATATTCAATATCTTTCTCTTCATTTAAGAAGGTTGAATTATTCTTATGTTCATAAAGGGGATTCCCTATGGTGATTTCTTCCCCATAATCATTCATGACATACTCTTGATCAACTATGACTTGAGAGATTTCCTATTCACTTATTTCCCTCAAGATAGGTTCCTTGTCAAAAAAGGGTGGGGTGGAAGGTTGATGGATAGTCTCATGGATGGTTTTGGGAATGGAGGAAATCTTATTATGACTTGAAACCTTGAGAATGGATAAATTTTTAAGAAACTTTTATAGGGAAAGCAAGTTGAGTTGGGCAATGGAAGGAGTACCTTATTTCACTAGAACTTCATTTTTGTCATAGCCTTCTTCAGAATCTTCATCAAGTGAAAACTTACATTTAACCTTTGAAATGGAATTATCCCTTTTATCTTGATAATATATTTAGATAGAAATCCAATATGTAAGAACTTGAGTTTCTTAATCAACCTTTTTATTTTGGTTTTCCTCCTCTTTTCTTGTCTTCAATTGCTTGTCTTCAACAATCACCACTTCCTCCTTATTTTGCATACCACTTTGGATGGATCCCCATGAGGGAAAGGAATTAGATTATTGAGGAGGTATGGGTGGGAATTGAGTAACTTTGGGTTTGCTTGACTACATAATTTGGTTCTAAGATGGAAATTTGGGATAATGGTTTTCTTGTATAGTGTGCATTATGGATTGAGAAATGAAAGAAGGTATGTGAAGTTGAGGTGATATTGCCTTTCTAGATACCAATGTTTGGTAAAAATTATTAATTGTAACTTTAATTTACCTAAAAAGGGAGGCTTCAAAATTATACCTTGATTACTCATGATGGTTGGATTTTCAACACAAACATGCCTTTCCTCTTGGACTCTCCCTTGGATAGATTTCCATGAGGGGAAGGTTAAGAGGAGTTAAGGGGAACTATAATGACATTGAAAATAATTAGTGAGGGCTTATGAGTGTTTATGGGAATATAATTATGAGGCTGACATAGAGTGGATGAGGAAAGGCAGGATGGGTAATGATGTGTTTGATGTTCTTCATGGGCTACCAGCTTCTCCTTAATCTTAAAAATGAATCCATCTATGTCAAGCATGTCACTAATATTTATAAAATAACATCTCATAATGAAATACATCCAAATTTATTATCTTATTGTACTAAATTTACCCCCCTAATGACATGTTTTAGAATTTCTTGTCTAGAACCCTTCAACGTATCAATGTTTATCATATTCTTTTCTTGGTCCAATAAGGATTGTTTAAGGATAGATATGGAATGGCTTGGTTCATCAGTAGGATTTTTAGGAATGTCATGCTACTAAAATGAATGATAAAAATGGTAATTAGGCTATAGAGGGGGTAGATGAGACTCATAGTAGGTTTGATGATCTTGATAATAAGGGCTCTCATCATAGGAATGGGTAGAGTGAAAATATAGATGATATGGGGTAGGATAGTATGGTTATTCACTGTAGCTATCATATCAACCTCATATGTCAAATGAGATGAAAAAATTGATCAAAATCTTTAATGAAACATACCTAAGCTACTCATAACTAGAAGCTTTGAATTAGAGTCACCATTGGTGCTAACTTACTTACTTCCAAAATATTATTAGAGGAAAGATGCATAACCAATATTTCCACTCTCTTGGATCTTGGTCCCTCTAGGCATTCCAAAACTATTGGAGGCTTTGGCTGCACCCTATCTAAAAGTAGAACTGTTCAATTCTTACTCTTAAAACTAGTCCAACATGGGAATGACCCTAGGTTGTGAGTCACCTAATATTGGATCAGACCTCTATGATTTTTAATGAGGCTAACTCCTATGTTGTATCACTTAGATCATTTCCACTAAATCCTACTCATTTTTTGGGTGAAAATGGGGAGAAATAAACTGAAAGGCAAACCCTAAACTACTATCGGTGATACACGTAAAATGATTGTTGATCCACCCTATCTTGAAATTATAAAAAAAACTAATGAGACAAGAAAAAGATGAAAACTACAACTCAAAATGTATTTTATACATCAATATTTCATGCATAGGTTTACTAAGTGATCAAGGCTTGAGGGAAGTGATGGGATGTCATTATTCAAAGCATTTATCTAGTCAATGCATCCACATGTTAGCTTCAATAAAATGACATTAAAAACTAAATATGACCTGCATAACAAGGTAAACTAGTAGCTAGGTGAGATCATGATTTGATAAGGGAGAGAGCTCTATCACATATAAAAATCAACTAAAGTGAACACACTAAATAAGTAGAATGAAATCTTAACATAGTCTTCTATTCATATCAAGACATTACAAAGCTCAATCTTGGTAGAGTCTAGTCATGCTTAAGAGAGGGATCATTTTCAAGGCTTATAAGTCTATATATATAGTAGAATAGGATGAGAAAGATAGGAAGGGATGCATGGGAGAGTGGATGAGGGGTCATAATGACCAAGATCACAACTTCCTTAAGTTCCTAATTACATTAATGTCACAAAGACTTTGTCTGGAGTGGAAAGGTGGAGAAAGAAGCATAAAACCCATAATTTCATCAAGAATTAATAAATAATGGCTACATGGAATCCTTATCAAGCTCTTATATGTGTTAAAATTACTTAAAAAATCCTAATGGTGACTTTTTATCTTAAAAATCCACTCTAGCTCAACTTTTAAATATATTTTGACCTCTAGTCAAGATTTCACAACTTCAACCTTTAATCTTGATCACCAATCTTGATATGGGTCTTTAAAATTATGACACATTTGACTTTCATCATTGGATATTGATATATGATCTACCTTATAGGTTAAACCATGTGGTAGTCCAGTATTGGTCCTTAGGATACATTGACATGTTGTCTCTATATGTAGCATCGATCTCCTAGGTCTGATTGAATGTGTGTCATTAATATTTATAAGTAAGATCAAATATGCACCATTGATCATTATTTTCACCATGATTGTGACACTTTTCACCATTACATTTAATCTTAAGATCCATTGAATTGTTGACCTTGCTCACACTCTTAGATCTTCATGGTATGATTGAATATACATCATTGATTTAATTAGACCCATTGACATTATCAATCACCTGTACATTATTAGATCTATATTTTGATCTTGAGATTATGCCACTTTTCACTTGCATATTCACCATGGATATACATTGACCTTTTGAATTAATGATCACCATTGATCTTTGATGAATAATCAAACACATGTCATTAGATCTTTGGGACCCATTAACACTATTAGTCACCCACACATTGTTAGATATTCATCTGGGATCCCATGATCTTGAAAATTTTCAACCCCTCATTCATTCTTAAGAAAATTTGAATTTAAATGACCATTTTATGAGACTTAAACTTGATGTTTGCACACATGTTTTAATGTACAAGTCTAACTTTAAAGGATTATATCTTGAGATAATAAGCTCATCAAGATACCAAATTTGTAGATGATGATGTTAGCACTAAATTCATCAAGTATATGTATCATTTTGGCCTTGATAGGTTTCCTAAGCATACTTATAAAATACACAAGCAAAATGGTCTATTCATTTTCCTATGATGTGTGATGATGGTCTGGTTCTCTAGACTTATGCAATTCATCTTTTGATATACCAAAGCTTTAAATAACTTTAGAGAATTTTTTCCAACTTTATCCATGCATCTTAAAGGTCATGAATACCATGAAAACCTACTGGACATGCTCCTATAATTTCTTCTTAAATATTAATAGGTTACACTTTAAGCTCACTTAAAGTGTTTCAAAAGCTTTCTAAGTGGTATTTGATCTATTTCTCTATCATTTGATCATCTACCTAGTCAAGACTCTATTCGAATTCAAATCACATCTAGTCAAAATCTTAGCATGTGGGCCAAAATGGGCAACAAGATCCATTTTCAAAACATGTGGCATGTAGACACTAAAATTAAAATTTATGCTAAAATAATGCACTTGTGACTAATCCTTTTATAAACTTAATGTAATACCAATTCCCTTACTCTAAGACACTATTCCTATATCTCTATTAAAATGACCCTTATTTCCCAAAAGATTATGATTCTGAATACGATTATTCACTATGCCAAGTATCCTAAACTCACTATATAACTAAACCACACTTCTAGTTTAGCTATCTCTAATCAAATAAGGTTGATCCTTTAGGACTATACCACCCACTAGTAGTGTTTGAATCTATTAGTCATGTAATTACACTAAATAAGAGATATTTTCTCAAGTTTAGATTCATTTAATGAGTCATTGGTGTGTTTAAAAAACCTCATTCAATTAATTTACAAAGAGAACACTATAAAGCCACATTTTATAACCATTTGCTTACTAAGAGGCTCATATGATGAAAAAACAATAAATACTAATTGGACATTTATAGGAAAGCATATATTCTTCCCATTTCTAAGTAAAAATTGCCATAGTATCCCTAAACTAAGTCTACATACACTTCCAAGGTCACAAGTCAAAGTGTAAACAATTAATTACACCAGGATTGCACCAATATCTAACATTACACCAATATTTCACACACATGGACATAGCAGGGGAGAAATACATGGAGATTGATCCTTCTTTAGAGTATTAGGATAAGAAACACTCAACATAAGGGATGTTAAGGTAAATAAAAATTTCAAATTTTAACCCCTTTTTTCATATATTTTATTTACTCATTATTGTTTATCAAGATACAATTTCAAGTGAAAAAGGTAAATAATGGCTTTTGTGATAGATCAAGCATCATAAAGCACATACATAGGACCAACATGCAATAACACATAGACCTAAATTTAAATTAAAGGACAAAACTAGATTAAATAATGCCACTCCCTATAAATTATAGTGTGATGTGACCTTTTTTGATTAGTGTGGTTTCATTTAGAATCCTTCTTCTTTATTCATAGTCATCTCACTAAATCCCACAGTCAACTATACAGTCTCAGTATCAATCTTGTATCATATGATTTCTATCTAAGTAATTTTTCCACATTCATTTTCCCTTTTAACATCCTTTCAAATTTAGTAAGTTTCAAATCAAAAATGCTTACTTTATGTTTATTTTATGTAATAGTTTGTCATAATTAATATTTTACCCCTATTTATCCAAAATTTGATAAAAAATGACCTAGAATATGGATTGAATATTAAAGTACCTAACCATATATGTTCCTAATGTTTCTCTCCTCATTTTTTAATTTCTAATTAACATATTAGGATTTTTTATATCTGATAAATTATTTATTAACAATAATATTTCAATTTTTTATTTCCTTTTTTATGTAATATGATAAATTTATTTCTACCTTTCTTATAAGAATTGATAGATTAAGTGGTTCCAAAGTTTAGCATACTCATATTTCTTTTGATAAGGATAATAAGATGGATAAGAAAAGGGTATATCATAACCTTCATTCATTAATGCATAAATTGAATATGTAGAAGTGTATGGTAATATGTAGAAGTGTATGGTAATACATCTAAGCATCAATAATATAATAAATATAATCTTGAATCGTAATTTGAGTATCAAGATGCAATTCCTCATTTAGGTGATGACTAACTAGAGCCTAATATATTACAAATTATTTATAATTTTCAAGATGCAATCCATTATTAACCTCAAGTTTATAATACAATTTTGAAAACTATTTTGGATATGAAAAGTGAAATCATGACTAATACATTTGATACTTTAGCTACTATGGGTTATTCAACTCTCAAATAATTTGATATAACATATATAATAACATATACTATGATGGAAACCCAAAGATACTAATAAATTAACATGCTAATTCCTAATAAGTCATTTGAGGAACCAGCATTGGTTAACACACATTCTATTCCTAATGTAAAATCCCTCATTCAAATTTTTATAGCTCTACAAAATAAGGTGATATAAATGGAAAAAAGTGTTTTTTAAACCTAATTATTTAATTTATTTATAGAATCTATTAGATACACTATTGGATTAATATATTTCAACATATCTCTTAACAATTAGTTTTATGGAACCTAAGCCTACATTGTATGATGGAAAAGATGACCCCAAACAACATTTCAGATCATTTCATGAAACATGTTTGGACTATGTGTCCAATGATACATTTTTGACCAAGTTATTTCAAATAATTTTAAAATAATGTACACTCAGATGGTTTTATCATATACCACATCAGTCAATTTAGGAATTTTATCCATTGGTAGATTTATTCCTTCCACATTTATCAGTCAATATTAGTGAACATATTTCGTATGTTTAGATTGCTTAGCTCAAACAAAAATTCAATGAGCCTATCCTAGAATATGTATTAATGTATAAGACCATGATATATACAATAAATTCTATGAAAGATAAGGAATTATAAGACATATTCAAATAGAGTCTGCTCCCATTATGACACGAATCCATTATTTTAAGAATCTTATCTCATTTTCATATTTATGTCATAGAGTAAAAGAAAGAGTCATATGATTGGTAATGAATAAGTCAAAGTATGAAACCAATAAGTCTCTAATTATAATTCCAAGAATCCAAGTAAACCACCATATAAGATCAAACCCACTAGAAATAAGAGTGATCAAAATACAATAGTGAATGTCATTTCAGAACCTACTCCATACATTGTATTATCAATTTCTCTAAGGAGATAATTTACATATTTTCCATAAGCTCCATATAAGGTATTATGAAATTTATTGGAATGAAATCTCATTTCCCTCCCTTCTATTAAATAGGTTGATGTGAGTATGCATTTTCCAAAAGGATTGGATTAGAATACCTTGTGTGATTTTCATAAAACACTAGGGTACACTAAAAATAGATACATCTATATACAAAAATGATATAGGATATAATAGATGAGAAAATAATCTATGTGGGTACTATTATCCTAGTTTTTTACCCTTTTTTTGAAATTTCCTTTGGCTATGTTCAAAATATCTTCTCTATTTTCATTTCAATTATGAAGGACTCATGAAGAAACTAGTTGTTTTCTCTTCTTTGAAAGCTTTGTTTCAACCTTGTGCAAGTGTGTTTTCCCCTATTTTGCCTAAGTGTTGTCTCTTTTGGAAATGTCTTTCTATTCCTTTGTATTTTACCTTCAAGTTTTACCCTTTGAAAAAGTTTTTAAGGGTCTCTCTATCTCTTCAAAATTTCCCTTCAAAACTTTTCCAAAGGGTCTTTTCTCTCTCCAAAGTGCCCTTCAAATTTTTTTCGAAGGGTCACTTTTTCTTTAAAGTTCCCTTCAATTTTTTTTGAAGGGTCACTTTCTTCTTCCAAGTTCCTTACAATTTTTTTTGAAGGGTCACTTTCTTTTTCCAAGTTCCCTTTAGAAAAGTTTTGAAGGGCTACTTTTGAGTCCAAGTGCACTTCAAAATTTTTTCGAAGGGTCACTTTTCTTTTAAGTGCCCTTTGAAAAAGTTTTGAGTGGTCACTTTTGCATCCAAGTTCCCTTAACAATTTTTTCAAAGGGCCACTTTAATTTGAAGTGCCCTTCAATTTTTTTTAAAGGGTCACTTCTTTTTGAAAGTGCCCTTCAAAATGTTTTCAAAGGGTCACTTCCTTCCGAAAGTGCCCTTAAGAATTTTTCTGAATGGTCACTTCATGACCTTTGCAAGAAATCCAAAGGAATTATTATAAACTTTTTGTCTACAAGAATTCTTCTGGTAAGCCAAAGATCAAAGGAAAAAAGAAAGACATGGATAATTCTTTCAGGGAAATGAGTCTGAAGGAATTCCTTTGAACAAATTGTTTGAAAGAATTCCTTTGATAAAATTTTCTATGGGGAATTTGTCTAGGATAAAATATTGAATAATTAAGGTTAGAGAATCCTGTATCTAAAGCCCAAAACAAATCCTTTCCTAAAGCCCATGGGAAAGCCTTTCTTGAAGCCCACAATAAATCCTTTCTTGAAGCCCATAACAAATGATTTTCTAGAGCCCACAATAATGCTTTTTAGATCTAACGACTGATCCATGAGAAGTAGATCAATGGTGTGAATCAATGATCTGAGTCATTTTGGATGGCCAATGGAAAGGTCAATCATTATTGATCGATTAAGATCTATGCCATTTCATGATGACCAATCATGAAGAAAGATAAAGCCCAATAAAATCTAAAAAGGCAAATATGTAATAGGTGTGTAACCATTTTTACTCCATGACTCAACCAAGAATATCCTTTTTCTACTGGCACAAATTTGAGAGAGCAGGCCATATGTGTAACAACTCATGATGACATGGATCAATCAAATGACCCAAGCAAGCATCCTTGGTGAAAATAGTTACAACTAAAGATGTTGATAGGAAAAAAATTGATTCCTCTCTTTGGCATCAAAGGTTTCCCTCTCTCTCTTCCTTCTAGCTATATATACAACCCTTGGTTAGTGTAAAAAAGACCACATAGAGTACATGGAAGCCCTACTAGATTGATGTTATATTTGGCATTTGAGCACTAGTAGAATACTTTCTTTTCAAGTTTTCTATATAATTATATAAGTGTGAAAGATATGTATAATGGTATCATGTGATGATTTTCCATCCTCCTACCCCTTTATCCTTCATACCTGAACAAGATTTCTTGGTCTAACTAGTCACACAATAATTACCAAAGTGTATTGAATTTTTGCATGTGGATTATTATCTTAAATGTACAAAGTTTTCTTTTATCTCATTTACCTTATGTTATCTTGAATATCTCACCTTTGTGTTGAAATACTATTTTTAGAGTCTTTAGATTTTGGGAATGGTTTGTGGTTTTATTGTATTGTGCACTAGAATTTGACATTCATGTGGAAAAATAGTTTTGGTGTATCACCATCCTTAAAAATAGATTTCCTTTCCTACAATTTTCTAACTCTTTCCCTCTTAAAAAATCTAGTTTAGTAGAGATTGTATTGTAGAGACATATACAGGGAGCTATCCCATTCAATCTAGAGGTCCATTTCCTCCATAGGCATACCCACAGGCCTATAAATGTTCCAACATTACCCAAATCTAGGAGAGGACTGAACACTCTCTTCCAGGGTGAAAGATTTAGAGATAATAAGTACATATATTGATAGTTAAAAAGCATGATCAAGTGATTCAAAACATTAATACATTTGGTGATCCATTTCCTAAGCACACATATCTAGAAATAATAGATTCATTATGAGTACATTACACATACAATGTACACCCTCCACGAGCTTATTATCATTCTCATATAGAGTACAAACATCTAATGAATGGAATAATTAGTACATATAATACTTCAATACCACCCATACCACTTAT
Organism: Torreya grandis; assembly: GCA_037957365.1. Lineage (NCBI taxonomy): Eukaryota > Viridiplantae > Streptophyta > Pinopsida > Cupressales > Taxaceae > Torreya > Torreya grandis. The sequence continues at coordinate 21,542 of JARHVA010006934.1, read as the reverse complement.
CACATTTTTTAGAGAATGAGATAATATATGAAGATTCTAACTTGCACTCTTTGTTGTTCACGCTCACATTGATCACTAGTGTATACATAGTGTTATGCATGATAATGGTTCAAGTGTGAATATCTATAATATCACACTTATATATCATATTGGATACATATATAAGGATGTAATTCCTAAAAAATATTTATTAATGGATTCAATGGCAACATTCAAAGTTTTATCAATGATATTACATTACCGCTATAGGTTGGTGCAACACACAAGGACACCAAGAGGAGTGCAAGAATATTTTATATATTATTTAGATGCCCTTTGATTCCATATATTTAAGTAGTTACTTTTATAGTGTACATATGTTTTAAGTATATTTTTACTAATGAGGTCATTACATATCATGGTATTCTATATGAATACAGCCTCCAACCAAAGATCATTGTTTATACACAAAAAATTATAGCTGAATAACCTTAAAATATTTAACCTACTAAAATTTTCATAAGGAAGTGGATATATTTATAGGGAGACCTATCTTTTAAAAACTACTAAATCAATTTTTTGTCATAGATTCTAGAGAGCCACTCTCTAGGCTAGCATGTCCCAAATTGATATTAAAAATCACTAAGGGTGTTATTAAAAGAGAACCAACTCAGACTTCATACCCTCCATGATGGATTCTAAATTTTCATATAATTCATAATGCACCATAAAATATGCAAAATATTATAAATTATCATCATGATAGTGGTACTTATTACACAAAATCAAATCAATTTTTAGATTCTCAGTTGATATCTATTCATTCATAGTGGCATGCCACTTTACATTTATGAGAAGTCATCATTACTATGTTTGACACATGAAATATTTATTGTGAAGATATTGAGAGAATCATTGGCTAGCATATTCCTTCTTAACTCTTCATATATTTTTAAAAAATCTTAAAAGTTTAAAAATTAGGACATATGCATGATATGTGTAGTTTATTTACATCAATTAATTTATACTCAATATATACAATATTTATCTATATCCAGTTTATATAAAATATGATTCATAAATGTACTTGAGTGAGTTTTAAAACATATAGGTTGTCAATTATAGATGCAATTTTAGGTGGTGATACTATCTTAGACCTAAAAAATGTACAAAGATAAAACCACTCAATTTTTGATAGTAACACACTAAACTCTTATCTAATTCTAATGGAATTGTCCCAATGAGCATAAGATATACATCCTCATATGCAAATTAATCATAGTAATTCTACAACTTACTTAAATATCAACAAGTTTACTGGAGGCATCTTCTTACATAAGTTTTAATATTCTATGATCATCCCTATTGTTCATACTTGAATTCAATACATTTTGCAAAATATATCATTATTTCTCATTTATTTTCATATTGTTATCTTACTGGATACCTAATTTATTTAAAATATTGATGTTAATAGTTTCTTGTGTAGATCAATTTCACTTATTCATGCATTTTTTTCATCTTTGTTTATTTGCTTCATGCTTTATGTGCATTCCTTGTTTGGATTGTGGACATTTGAACATGTCTTTAATTGTGGTTCTAAGACTTATTGTATGATTCTATGTGTGTGAGTGAAATTTGAATGTGTCCCTTAAATGTGGACCCTTGGCCTTATTATTTCATATCTATGTGCTTTTATGTGTGTGCATCATGACCAAGACTCTTGTTTGATCTATTTACTTAGTTTGCAATGCCATGATCAATATCATGCATCTTTATATTTTTTTGATGCCATGATGGATATCATGCATCCATCCTAATTTGTTGTATTCAATTTTCATAAATTAATTTTGACCACTTATTCACTATGTTTTTTATTTGTAACATCTATCTTAACATGACACTATGTATGCTTGGTTCTATATGCATCTTTGTTATTACATTACTCAATTTATCTATGGTGATGCCATGATATATAATGATATCATTACTATCATATTTCAATATTTTATTTAACATAATTTTCATAACTTTTTAATTTCAATAAAAGTTATTGAGAAGTATTCATAACTCACCTCAAAAGAGGGGGAATACACATTTACTTGTCTTTGACATTAGGTTGAAAAAATTCATTGCATAGATAAACTATGATAGATTTTACTAAGATGACCAAAATTCATCACCAAATTCTACCAAGAAATCAATGTCAACCAAAAGCACACCATTTGGATAAGGGAAAAATATATCCACATAAAAAATAGTGCATTGTCATCCTAGCAGTTAAAAACATCTTCTATAATTCTTAGAATTTTACTCAATCCATAGATTAGATTTAGTTTTGTTCAAAAGAAATTTTTGGATTCATGAATAGGTTATCACATATTTTTTCTTATATATTGGGGAAATCATGCATATGTGTTATAGGTTATCTCATAGGTTTTTCTCCAAAACTTAATTGATATTACTTAGTTCTATAATATATATACTCAGATATCAGATTGGAGGCATGTGTTATACACATAGTCACTTGTCTTACTCAGTTATGCACCAAGTTACTATATAAGGAATAAAAAATAATGTCATTATATACATAAAAAATTTAACATACCATATTTGCACCAGTTTTTCACTAGAAATGAGTATTATTCCATCTAGAATGGTTGATTGACATTTTTGCACCAAAATGATATGTTAGAATTCATATAGGGATTCCAAGCTACTCTAATGCCTTGGTTATGAAATGATGTAGTCAATAACATCTTGATTTATTAATTTCACTCTCTTTATAATGAGTATTAGCACATGATTAGCCTAATCTAAGTGTTTCAATGTTGGAAATATCTAAGGGACCTACCCATAACCATAAAAATGTAATGATTCACATACCCAAATGTGTGTATTTGTTCCTTGTTATTTTGATTTATAATTTTCTTGTCTTTAATTTTAGATTTATATCTTAGGTAAGGATTTATTCATACATGTTTCATTGTAAGTTAACATGAATCATAATTTAACACATGGCCTACATTCAAGATTGTTCTTCATAAGCAAGTTTAAGTATAAATCTTTCCTTTTACTCTAGCACTTTTTCTTTGATGTATTGATAGAATAAAGGGGTGAAGGGAATATATACACTAAAATAAATATTTATTTATAAAATGGTACACTTGTGAAAAATAATTTTACACACTTTTATCATTCCCAAGTTCATGGTGCTAAGTCATTACTCCTCTATCTCTATGCATAAAATAACTATCTCCATGCAAAATATGATTACAAATATCACTATTCACCATACCAAGTAGCCTAAACTCACTATCAAAGTGATACAAACTTATAATTTAGATATATATTCTACTTAGACAAATCCACTCCTTTATGACGATCCCACTCACTAGTAACATTTGAATTCACTGGCCACATCCTCTTGAAAAAAAAACTATTTGTTCAAGTTTAAATTCACCTAAAAAGTCATCTTACATGTTTAAAAATCACCATTCAAGGAATTTCCAAGGATATAACTATCAAGCCACATTTTCTAACCATTTTCTCACTAGGAGGCTCATATGATGAATAAACACTCAATATCTAACTACACATTGATGGTAAAATATATATTCTTCCTAATTCTAAGTACGTACATTCATAGTAGCCTTGAGCTAAGTATACATATACCTTAAAGGTCACAAGTCACTATCAAAGCACTTATTTACACCACAATTTCACTAAAATCTAGCATTACACCAATATTTCACACACACCACTATAATGTGGGTGAACTACATGGATTTTGATCCCTCTTCCGAGTATTGGTATGTAGGCAATGCTAAATGTAGGGGGTGTATAGGTCAAACACAAATTAAAAATCTAACCAAATTTTACATTTATTCCATTTTTTCATCATTGTCTATCAAACTAGGGTTTCAAGTGAAGAATAAGGTACAAATTGGCTTCCATGATAGAAAAAAAATCACATAACACATACATAACACCAATAGGCGATAGTACACAGGCCTAAATTTACATTGAGGGAAAAACCCCTATCAAATGTTGACACTCCATATAGAATACAATAGGGTATGATCTTGTCTGATTAGCATGACCTTGAACAAAGATCAAATGAAACCCTACTCTTGATTCATAGTCATATCACAAAATCAACTTTATAGTCTCAGTATTAGTCATGTATCATCTGATATCTAGCTAAGTAATTTATCCATGTTTATTTCATTTTTTAGTATCCTTTTGAATTTAATAAGTTTAAAATCATAAATACTTAATTTATGATTATTTTACTCATTCTAATTTTATGAAACAATTTTTCATACTTAGGATTTTACCCCTAATTATCCTAATTTTGATAAAACATGACACAAGAAATCAAGACTAATCTTGAGGTGCATATGACTTAAATTTTGCATCCTCTTTTGACTTCTTATGCTTCTATCACTGAGGAGGCTCATCATAGAAATGGTTTTATTGGCACACTAAAATATATCAAATAAGAGGAACTAAAATCACATTTGATGACCATGATATTATTGATGATTATTTTACCAATATGTCTCTATTTATATATGCCTTTATTGATTAACATCCTATAAAGAGTGTTATGGTGGACAATGGGTCAAGCAGAAACATATGCACTATGACATTGCTTACTAGTCTTTGGAACACACATAAAGTATTGATTGGTAAAATTTGAAAAAATATTCAATGGAAAAATATAGAGTCCTCTTGGGGGAATTTACCTTTTATGTTATGGCCTATAGTCATTACTACTTGGTTCTTAGTTTTTAACAAGATTTAGGCATTCAACAAGCTATAAGGATTTCCATGGATAAATAAGATACATGAAATACCATCTTTGGTAAATTGATGCTTGAAGTATGTTTATAAAAACTAAGTGATTAATGTTTTGGGCATTTCATATGAATAACCCATTCAACCACAGACATTTACTCTTCCACATCCACAAAAACTTATTTAATAACATGTAAAGTTCATCGTAAAAAGGAAAATTAGAGGTAGGGAAAGACCAATTCTCCAACATTCATTACATCACTAAAATATTGATTTCAGTAGACATCACCTACTCCATCACATCCTAATATAGTTTTCCATGCACCAAACTACAATGAACTAATAACTAGTGCTACACATCCTACTTAAGGGATTGCTAGTTTATTATGAGAGAGAAGTTCCATGTGATATCATTTTTTTTAAATGCATAATTTTTCATGTTAGAGGTTTTTGTCCATCTTTTAGAATTGCCAATGAAACTATCCCACTATGGAGAAATTGAGATTGACTCCAAGGATTTCATAGAAGTAGCCCTTCAAATTGGAGGGACTCAAATCATGAAAAGAGTGATATAAAAAACTCCAAGGAGAACATGAAACATAAATTTACAAACCAAAACCCTTTTTATCAAATGACACCTCATTTTTGAAAAAAATAAGAAGAGGATAATGACCCAGTAGATGACACCAAAGGAGGAAAGGAAGATTTTATTGAGTCAGTGGGAGCATCAATAGCCTTAGTAAGACTAAAAATATTACCTCTACCTCCAAAATATATATCCTTATCCTTACCAAAATTTCAAAGGCAAAGAAGGTAATTTAACCCAAACTAGAGCAACAACAAAGGATTCTATAATTCGATTGAAGACAGGGAACCATGGTTTCATGAATAAAAAAGATTTATCCCAAGTCTAAGGGCTTGAATGTAATAAATGATCTCTATTTGAAGAGGAAGAGTAGACAATGATAAAGAAACCCTTAGCACAAGGATAAATAATGAAAGTGCTTAATATAAGAGGTTTTCAATGCTTGGAGATCTAGAAATGTAAATCCATTATACTCGGCCAAAAATTCTAAAATTTACAAATAATTTATATAGAAGAAAACCAAGCTTCCTCCCTCAAAATAACACTACCCAAATCAACTAATGGAACATCAGACTTGATCATCCCTAGATTGATCTAGTGAGGAGGTGAATATAAATTACAAACCATAGGTAGAACCTTTGAAGGAGAGGAGAATAAAGAAGAACTTAAAATGCCTAATATATCCCTTGACATAGCTTCAAAACAACATATCCCCATTTAAACCAATAAAAATACCTATAATAAAATGTATGAAAATTAGAGGCAAAGGTCATGGTAGAAATAGGGTAGGCTCAAGATTACACCTAATATGAAAAAGACACAGTTTGAAGGATGAACAACCCTCACCCTCGCTACACCATTTCTAGCTGAGCCCACAAAAAGATCCTTAGAGAAATGGTAGAACACTTGAGAGGCATAAGGTCAATCCATAAGCATGAAAATGAATACAATCCATCACACTATGATCTATATTTTTCATTTTAATTCACTAGCTCTGGGAAAGCCATGGTTAAGAAGAGTTAATGCAAGGAGTTATTAAAATGATGGGTTAATGAAAATTATCTTGATTGATTATTGTTATTTAGAATATACATGGTAAATTATATATCCATTTATACACACATTTTTTTAATGGTATAAATGAGTGGGATGTAATAAATAAAGGTCACATATTATGTATGAATATAAAGATGCATAGCATTGTTTACATCCATGGGCTACCTTTCTACATTGGGGGCATGCCTACACTAGGTGCATATTTGTACCCTTATCAAGTTTTATTTTTTATATTGATCCATTGATAATAATCAACTATTACACATGAATTTATTTTTATTAAATTTTCTATGGTGTTATTTCATATGGATATTATGCTTTTTTATACTGGATGGTGACATTGATTGATTATGTATACTAAGATTGCTTTCTCCATGTATAATTGATGTTACTAATTATTATATTGTATAAATATTGATGTGTGTTATATTTCATTTTCTAGGAGTGTATTTATTACATTTTTTCACATCATTCATCAATTATGTTAGAGGATCCTCTATTCCTATTTATGGTTTCTTTGTTAGGCCAGATTCAAGTCATGTCTTGAGTGCTTGTGTGCTTTATGTTCATGATATTATATGTGTGTGTGTGTGGATACATATATGGATATTGTTGAGATTAATTATATGAATTTTTAGATACTAAATTATGATTTAAATAATACCTCGGTCTTGTAAACTTGTCAAATACCTATCATGGTTGTACCTTTTAGTTTTAGACCTTCCCATTGCCAGAAGGCTTGCATTCAATATTTATTTGTGAATGATTTATTATCTCTTAGTTTTACCATTATTATTTTGATGGAATAAGCCTTATATAGCATGATTTTTTATAAACATGATTATTATCCTTCACTAACAATTTTTTACCTATACCTATTTTTTAGCTCCCTAAACACTTGCATCACAGGCATACACATGCATCGACACAATTATCTAATTTCTTAAAAAACGTCAAGTACCTAAAAGTAATTAAATTTGAAAAATAAACATATCTATAAGTTCATCCTAATGATTTAATGAAATGTATTTACAAAATGGGGTGGTAAATGTATAATATTAACCCTCATTTGTTCCTCACCCAACAATCACATACAACTCACAAGGAAATATACCAAAAAGCACTCAATCAAGCATTAAAGTGTGAAAATATGACGTATTTATCTATATTTCCTTAACAATCATAGGATTATTATTTATAAAGATTTTAATAATTTAAATATCATCCCATGAGCCATATTTTCCAAGTCATAATCTAGATAATTACATGTCTTTACATATCAAATATTACACCCTTGTGAACACATAAGCCAACACATAGGGGATAACTACATCTATCTAAGGAACTATTTAGAGCAGTGGTTAAATAGGTAGTGTGCATTAATATAGGGGTATTTTAGGTCATCTTGACACCATGATCCCATTAACCCATTTTTACCATAGTGACTCAAAGGGTGAAGAGTTAGGGTTCGATCATTTGAAAAATAATGAAAACTTCTGTACATGATCTAAAGACATCATAAAAAAGGTGATATAAAACATAAAATGATCCATTTGGTGACATACATATCCAATAAATATTTTTTTATAGGAAACCTATAATAAAGTTAGACACCTATGTCAAATAAACTATCTAGATCTGACGCAAGTGTCCAAGTATATAGAAAATACATTTCTAGAAATTATCGATTATTCGAGGATCATCATTCAATATACTTATAAATTTTTCTTGTTTAGACATACATGAAAAAATAAACCATATAATTATCATTGTTTATAATTTATTTAAATATCAATCAATAGTTATACTTTACTCTTTTTATCAATCTCAATTATGTATATTTAAAATACTATTTATTTGAGTTTTCTATTAATTGGCCTACTATAGAAGTAATTTATCACCATTTTTACTTATAATATTATATATTATTAACATTATATTCCCACACCATTTAAATTTAGGGTTAAACATCTTGTGAATCTGACCTCTATGTCTTTCTATGCAAATCTTAGCTTGCCTTAGGGTATTCAACCTACCAAGGTTTTTCCTTGCTATTTTTATAGATCTATTATATTATTAGTAAGTAACCTAGGTGTAGCCATATATTAGGTGCTGTTTCTATTGAAAACTTATAGATCCTTCTTGTACCACCTAAGATGTATCAAACTCATGAATTATCAAACCTTATGCCTAATATAAGTGCCAATGATGAAAATGAATAAAATGATGAAAAGGTTATCATAAAAGGTGAATATGATAATGAAATAAATAAATCCAATGAAAATAATGAAATTAAAAAATAAATAAAGAGAAAGTGTAAGTTATTTCTCTATTTCAAGATCATATCCATTAAAACCTTGAAGTTATTAATGAGATCCTAAAAACCTTTTAGAAATTAAAAAATTAAAAAGCATAGATGAACTAGGTTCATCTATTGATCATGCTATTAGAGCTATGAGACATCCATTTATTATTATTTCCCTCCTCTTGAGCACATAATTTATTCATAAATATAACGGGGGAATGAGTTATGTATTTACACCATTTTCTCTGAAATATATACTATTATTACTACATCCTCCATTGAAAACATTAGCACTTCAACCCAATTACCAATTTCAATGCTTAAATAAACTAAATCCATGGGTGCATATCATTTGGTGGATTCTCAAACTTCTAATCTTAGAAATCAAAATGTTTAAGATCTTGTCCAAATTATATAAATTTTTCAAGATAAGGTTACTAATATTAAGAAAAATTATATGAAGTCACCTTATGATATTGATTCATAAGAGGTGTCACATAACCATTTTGTACTTGAGATATCTTTGCACACCTTTCCAAATAGTTTTGTTGCACCTAAATTCACATTTTATGATGGAAAGGGTGATTCTGAATAACATCTCTAATATTTCTATGCAACATGCCTTGATTGTGCTTTCAATGATAAATTTTTGACTAATCTATTTCCAAGGATCCCTAAGGGATATGATCTAAGGTGGTTTTATGATTCAATAATATAATAGGTAAAATCTTTCAAACCTCTTACAAATTAGTTTTTAGCACACTCCTCTATCAATAAAACTAAAAAGGTATCCTATGCCCAAATTGAAAAAATCAAACAAGGAACCAATGAACCTATCAATGAATACATCTTGAGGTACATGACAATGTTGGAAAAAATTATAAATTAAATGGAAGATAAATAACTTTAATACATATTTAAGAAAAGTCATTACACGAGTCCATTGTTTTCAAAAAGTTTAAATCTTTTAAAGATTTATGCCATATTGTATGATATCTTGAAATGAACTAATTTCATTTAACATGGTTAAGGATGTATTTAAGACACTGAATGCATCCAATACCCCATTTCATATCAAACCAAGATTCAAGGTAAAACTTATAGAACCTAAAAAGAAAATAATTAAAACTATTAATGTAGTGTCACAAAAACCTAATCAGCTTGTCTTATCTAATACACTAAGGAGATAGTTTACATGATTACCTGAGTCTCTAGCTTAGCTACTTAATAAGTTTTTAGATTGTAATCTTATATATCACCTTCCTCACATAGAGATTGATATGAGTATAAATATACCTCATGTATATTATTTTAATGATATTTATGACTCTCACCATAGATGTGGGCATTTTACTAATCAATGTTATATATTGAATAATAAAATCTAAGACCTTCTCGATAAGCAACTAGTTATATTTGATGACCCTCTAAAGGATTTAAGATCAAAACTAGGTAACCATCATAACCAAAATATGATCTGTGATCCATTACAAGATCATTCTTTAAAAGAATCCATAAGTGAAAATGGCATATAATACACATCCTCCACCACATTATGCACACACATTAGATGGAATTATTGGTACTTATGTATGGAATATACCTCCTATGGTTCAAATACTATCTATTAATTTTTATGTCAATGAGATTTTGAATGATGACTCAAACATTTATTTATTATTTATTAGAGCATAGATTGATCACCAGGCTATTCAAAACATTATTATTTATAATGGTTCTAGTGAGAATGTTTTAACCATGAAATTACTTGCACATTTGGATATGCACATTATGATTTGTACCCTTGAACCAAAATGGTTAGAGCATTTTATGGGACCTCATAATATGTTCTTGGTGAGTTTGAATTCCTTTACAGTTTGTCCCAACACATGTGGTCATTACCTTTTCACTTATACCATATGTGAGAGTATTTGATATATTATTATGATGACATTGGATACATAAAATATATGTAGTAACTTCCATAATGCATGAGTGTATTAAATACATTCATACCAATAGGGTAGTCGCAGTTCCTAAAATTCCAAATGAACATCGACTTGAACAAGAGAAATTCATTTAGAGATAAATAATTATAAAAAATACTAAGGTTAATCCTTCATGAAAGGGCAGGAAAAAATAAATCCTTTTTCCTTAGTGGCCCATACTTGATATGCCATTACATTAGAGATACACAATGGATTTCATGTAATCCTCATCTAATACTACACAACATACTTAGTTATCCAAAGCAACAAAACATGCTCTTATTATTAATACTTCTAATAAACTAAAAAACACAAAATGATAGGTTCCATAAACACATACTCCTTATATTACCTCTTTAAGACCATCCTATGATATATATGTTGAGCATCATAGAGCCTACAGTGCTAGATATTACACCTAAATATACTCTTTGATAGTACCACCAATTTTATATACCGTATTCTAATCTTAGAACTAGATATGAGAATCCATTTGATCAAATCACAGGGTATCCTTTTTATTTTTAAAAATTCAAAAAAAAAAAAAAAAAAATTCAAAAATATAAAAAACATTAAAATACATTAAAAAATATAAGAAAATTTCAGCACGTTCCTAGTTGTACTATTTATTATACATATGAAATTTTATCCATGTTAGTAGATAGCATATCACTATTTTTTATATACATGCGTTTCATGCAAAATTTGAGTGTGATACATTCATACTCAAATACATGATATATGCACATATATATGTTGGGCCTTCCCTATACTCATGTCATAAGTACATTAGGGGCATCTACTTTTTTGATCATGATACACCTAGCTTATATTATTCTATGATAACTTTCAATTATTATGTTTTAGATTCTATACTTACAAATGATTGTATCCATGATCATATACTTTCATAGTGTACTTTATATATTATCTACTTAACATTTTTTTCTAACACATATTTATTAGAACAAGTATACTATGTTCATATTGGTTGATTTTATTCTACGCTTTTCTTTTTACACTCCCTTAAGTGTATTTCCTTAATTTATTTTTTCTTACATTATACTACCTATGTGATAATTTGAACATGCTTCTTCGATTATGGCCCCCATGCCTTTATTTTACTATTTGGACATTTGAATATGCCATTGTTTGTTTTATATGCATTTGAATATGTCATTCTATGATTTTTGGAAATTTGACTAAGTCATGTCCCTTTGATTGTGTGACATTTGAACATGCCCCTTGTATGAGGTCTTCTTGGACCATTTCATTTTTATTTCATTTTGAGTGCTCTTGTGTGCATGCTTGATTACTTATTGAGCTTATGCTATTACTCTCTATATGTTTCCATGATATATACCATGTATTTTAGGACTTGATGTGATCACATATTGTGTGCTTCAATGCTATATCTACCTAAACATGTTATTCATATTTTATACATGATACATACACAACTTATATAATTATCTTATCCTTTTAAGATAAGGTAACTACCAAATTCTATTTCCCCTCACCTCAAAAGTGTGGAATATTAGTAAGGGCATGTCATAGAGGCATAACATCCATGTTTTCATAGTTTTAGATTATAATGGGGGCATGCTATAGAAACATGTTCACATTTTCACCACTTATTATATTCTCTAAATTTAGTGGGGCTATGTCATAAAAACAAGTCCTCTACACTTGCAACAATTTTAAAATTCACCAGATTTCATAGTTATATTATTGAGATACACATTTGTGGTAGCATTATTTATATTTGTACTATTATTATACCTAGATTTTATCTTGAGAAATATATGAGGTGCATATGTCATGCAAGGGGCACTTAAAAATTGTAAAATAAAATAATTTTCAAAATTTAAAATATTAGTGTGGACTATTATCATATGAAAGATGGACTATTATGGATTGTTATCGAGCCAATAGTTATCTCTCCTTTAAAAGGTTGAGTTGATTAAATCACTCAATCTTAACAAATTTATAATATATATTTAATTAAATAGTCTAACTTCACCAAACTTATAGGTTGTATTTTATTAGAACATCCACCCCCACCATATATATAGTGTGATTTGATTAAATCTCTCACATTCAAAAGGTTACACCCATAGGTGGGTTACATGATTGCGATGAAACAAACTCAATAGACATGTTGTAAATAACCTTTACACAAATATTCAGGTTATGTTGTCCTCATATATATATATATATATATATATATATATGTATGTATATGTATATGTATATGTATATGTATATATATATATATATATATGTATATGTATGTATATATGTGTATATATATGTATCTATATATATTATATGTATGTATGTATATATACATACATACATACATACATACATATATATATATACATATATACATACATATACATATACACATATATACATACACACACACACACACACACACACACACACACACACACACACACACACACACACACACACACACACACACACACACACACACACACACACACACACACACACACACACACACACACAGATATATATATGCACTTATAGGTTAATATTTATCCTAATCCTATCTTCAATGCTTCATAATGAGGTATCCTTTAATATCAAATTGCCAAAATTCAATATGGTTGTATTGACACACAGGTTTACTCCTAACCTTACTATTTTTAATTTAAATCTTTTCAAATGATTTAAATTTTAAATTTCATATAAATGTATCTAAAAGCTCAGCCCAAGTGATTTAATATGAGATATTTCCAAAAATTATTGGTATACATATAATATTAGCCCATATTCATTCCTCACCTAGTAATCACATACAACTCACAAGTCAATATACCAAGAAGCACTCAATCAAGAATTCAAGTCAAAAAATCTACCCTATTTATCCTTATATCTATATTAGTCATAAGAACAATCTTTATAAGGGTCTGAAACATTCAAAGAGTATCCCATGAACCATATCTTCCAAGTTATAAGCTAGGTTATTGTATATATTTTCTTATCACATATTGCACCCTTGTGCACACATAAGCCAACACATATGGGGGAATTAGATAAATTAAAGGGTACATTTAGAGTAGTGGATATATAGATAGTGCTCATTAAGAAATGGTTCTTTGGGGTCAACCTAACATTATGATCCCATTAATTCATTTTTATCACAGCCACTCCAAGGGTGAATAATGTTTAACCCTAAATTATAAATGTGGATCCTACTTGGGTATATATGGTTAAGAATATAGAAATGACAATACACAAGGGTAATAAATGAGATCTCAAAAAGGCCAATTTAATGCTTTACTTAAATATAACATATGCTAAATTTATTAAACTAAGATAGGATAAAAGTAGTAAGTAATATTATATTAGATATAGAAATGACAAAGAAACAATATACTTAGCTAGTTATGGTGCTAACACAGTTCTAGATTTGGAACAAATAGGAAGCAAACAAATAGAGGATTTTGAAATAATAACCAAATTTCTAGATTGAGTACCTCTAGAATAGCTAACACTTACATCAACCTTAAATGGTTGAATTGAATCTAGTGTCTAGGTTGGATATAGGTGTCTTATATAGAATACCTATTAGAATAGGATGTAACCATTAGATGCTTATGGGTTGGTCTTCACATTTTCTCTAGTGCATTTAGATCCACGTCATGATATATTTATCCTTGTCAAGCAATAAGTCCCTAGTTCTTCCTGCTCATAGTGGCTATCAAAAAAATGGGTTAGTGGGCTTAGGTGTTGAGATTACCCCCAAAAACCCTATATTAATGAGAACTACCTACATATTAAATACTTAAAACAGGGCCTTAGATTGATTTAGTTCTCTCCTATGTGTTATCTTGTATGTGATTCATGTAAAATGTGGAAAGTATAATAGCGACCTAACTTGTAACTTAAAAAAATAGGATATTGGGATGCTCTTTTAGTATTTTAGACTTGTTTATATGCTATTCCTATGACTAATATGAGAATAAGATAAAATAGGAAAGCTTTTTTTTTTATTGAGTTCTTGATTGAATGATTTGATAAGTTGCCTTGGTTTGTGTTAGGTGATAAATGCATGAGGAGTGATTGTGAATATATACCAATTCTATCATGAAATATATCATATTAAAGAAATTAAGATGACCATTAAGATATGTTTCATTTGGAAATTATATGACTTTAGGGAACTAAACACTTGCGTTAGCCTAGGACACTAGTGTTGAAGTAGGGGTCTGGGAGTAACACTTGTGTCATGGTAGTTAAAATATAGGTATAAGCTTAAAAATTATAGGGGAATAAGATAATAATATTTTAAGAATTATAGGAAAGATAAAAGGTATAGGCCATCAACATAATCTTAGTTAAACCAAGAGATAGGCCAAGGGGCAAAAGATGGAGTAGTTGTAAGACTTCTGAAAATGGGAAATGTCTAGAACTAAGAGGAATAACCAAGGTCTAAGTTTTCCAAGTATATAATACTGAGGTAAAAAATAATTCATAAATATCATCTACATTCCCCCCTTTAATCTAGCAATGGAATTTATAGTTTAAAGGAGAATAAATGTGTACCTAGCTATGTATAATACACCTTGCCTTTGCATGAGTCTAATTTGAGTGATTTGCTAGTGAATGACCTACAACCAATATCTTTTACAATATTTAATCATTTCATATAATCTAAAATTTAAAAGCATTTGAAATGATTGAAATTGAATGATCAAGGTTTTGAAATGCACCTATGTACCAATGCAACTACCTTGCCTATTTGGAAACTTGATTTGAAAGATGTATCATTATGAATCAATGAAACTAATATTAGGACAAATATATAGATTTATCCAATCAAAATTATAACATAGTGATTATAAGGTAACACATTTAATTCATAATATAAAACTATTGAGGTTAGATGATACCATAAAGTCCAACTTGAAAACCTAGAAAGATTGAATGATTTAGTCATCTCAACTATACCAAAAATTAAACCCACTACTATAGTAGATTGGTTTAATACAATCCATAAACATCCAACTTGGTGTGTCATGAAAGACCCTAAAAGTGTTTTGAAATTTGAAATTGATTTGGATTTTTTAGTATTAGGTACACATTGCAAAGCATATTCACTTTAGATATGTGTCATTTTGACACTGTGCATAACAATGGTACTGATGTATATAATTATACCAAATATGTAAATATAAATTATATAAATGTGTGTTTTTCCCAAATAAAAATCATGTAAGTGTGGAAAATATGTTTTATAATCATGCCCCCACTATATATGGAGAAATATAAAAACTAAAATAAGTGCCAACATGGAAGATGTTTTCAAAACATGCCCCTACTAAATATAGGTGTGCCAAATACTGAATAAATATGGAAAACTTGAATCCAAATCATGCCCCCACTGAATCTAAAAATTGTGCCAAAAATAAATAAGTGTGGATAACATACTTCTAAAGCATACCCACCCTGAATCTAGGTGTTCTAAATACAAAATAAGTGTGAATAACATACTTCTAAAGCATGCCCCCACTAAATATGAAAACTATTCCAAATGTGAAGAACATGCCTCTATGATATGACTCCATTAATATGTTCCCATTTTGAGGTGATGAAAAAATATAAACTAATAATTAACTCACCTCAAAAGGATAAGATAATTGTATAATCTATGAATGGAACCATGTAGCATTTATAAGAACATGTCTAGGTAAATGTAGCATTGAGACACATAGAACAATGTGATCATATGAAGGCCTAAGATGCATGATAAATGTCATGGAAATGTATATATATAAATAGGAAAATATCAATAATAAAACATGAACACACATAGGGTCACTCAAAATCAATTCAACTTACAATGGTCCTAAAAGACTACAAATAAAGGGCATGTTCAAATGCTGCATAATCGAAGGGACATGACTTAACCAAATGTACATAAAAACAAGAATTTCATTTTAAAATTCCCATATATAAAATAATGACATAGGATAATTTCATATAAATCAATAGAAGGCATGTGGATCACAAACAAAAGAGAATATTCAATTATTAAAAAAAATACAATAATAGGGTAAAACACTCAACAAAGTGCATAAAGGAAAACGTAAGCAACCAACATAAACATATAAATGTAGCCCATGGATCAAATGTCTTATAAAAAATTATCAAGTGAATAGCATATCAATCACCATGTATAAGATATAAACATGGATAAACACATGTGTAAGCATATATATGAGCTCAAAACATGGTAATGTAAAGTGACCATAGAATGATATAACTTGGAAGTATCATGATCATAGAGGTGGATGCTCCCAATGTCTTGGAGACATGAGTAGAAGGAAATCCAAACATCCATAAGTACATAAATCATATATTTATGTATGCCTATATCACACTTAAATAATATCTTGAAACATGTGTATGTAATAGTAACTAATATGCCATTTATCAACATGGAACTAACACATAGATGTCAAGGAACCAATAGAGTATGTGGGTGTTGAAAATGTTTTTGGAGTTTTAAAGTTTTTTTTTATTTTCTATTTTTTTTTATTTTAGAATATTATTAAGAGGAAAGATCATCATATTATCTCATCCAAGGTATGGTCATAGGTATTTCCCCACTCAAAACCTAGTGCAAAGAATTTATGGTAATACTAATGAGCTTGTATAGGTGAAATATCTATCACTATAATGTCTGTGATGATTTATATATGTTTAATAGGACTATAAGGTCATGAATTATATATATAAGGAATAGGGTTTTGTAAAATTCATCTCTTTGTGTCTATGGTTTCTTTAGAATCACCATCCTTGGGTTAAAATTGTGCTACCTCTGGCTCAACCAAGCATTGGTTTCAGTGGGTGTATTCAATCAGACATAGTGAGAACGTCTTTAGTACCATCAATATTTTTATCTCTTTATCTCTTCTCTTTTTAATTTTATTTATGGTGATAGTTTAATATATGTTGAGATCAATTTAAATATGCATGTTAGTCTTGGTTACATAATTTTATTTGTCACTATTTAAGCATTGTTAAATATATACATATTATTAATCTAGTTGGAAATGAGTTAGTTACTTATTGTGTTTATCTTAAGAATAAATGATTTCTATTTGAGGATAGGATATATGAGTATTGTCCAAGGAACTTTCAACCTCTTCCTAAATATCTAAGATGGAGCTATTTGAAGAGACTCAATTTTAAAAAAGTCCTCTTACATGGAATGGTTACACATCAACCTAATGAGTGAATGTCAACATACGAAGACCTAGTATATTTAGACCTTGGAGAATCATTTTATTAATGGAATATTCTTAATTTTATGAGAGATAGAGTTTTAATAAAAAACCTTTCTTAATTATTGTTATGTCAATAATATCACCAACATGTTATGGTGTTAGAAGGAGGCCCCCATGAATAAAAACTAAATCACATAACTCAAAATTTTAGGAACCTTTGCTTTCACTCTAAGATATACCATAATTTAAGATAGAAATTATGAGTGTAAATACAATATCTAAGTCTCTTGGGATCGATTTAGAACTTTTAGAGCTAAAAATTCATAGAAAATTGAGAGTTGATAAATATAAATGGAGAGATAAATTGATCAAATTGAATGGAAATTCACTTACAATTACAAGAGTTCCTTTATTTAACCCATTCATGTTTCCATAACATATACCATTAGCCAACCCCATGTCACACTTAGACAAGGTGGGTGTCATGTGAAGGTTTCAAGGATTTTTCAAAACCTACATAATAAAATGAACAAGTTTTGTCTTAAATTCATAGTTAGAGGGACTAAAATAGCTAAAGAGCATATACATACATTAAAATATTCCATTATAGTAACATAGGTTCAATATGAGGATATTACCTACAGGTTATTTCCTTATTCATTAGGGGAGGTTACCTATGCCTGGTACTTAGGATTACCAAATGGGTCTATAACCACTTGGGATGGTTGGGAGGTCATCTTTATAAACCATTTTGGCTTCCCCATTGACCCCATTATTATATACCATAATTTCAAAGCTACTAAGAGAGTAACAAATGAAACCATGTTCATTTTCAATTCTCAATTACACAAACTATACTAAAGGTTGAAATACCCCTAGATATTAGTTGAGGGCTCTGGATCTTCTAATGTCAATCTTACATAGAAGAACCCCAACTAGAATTACATCCATGTCATTAGCCTATAACAAATCTATGAATATAGAACACCATATGGTACCTTAAGGATATAAAATAAGCATTTTACCTTCTTTGGGACAAGTAATAACTTATAACTATGTCCCCATTATAAATCAAGTACTCAATCTAGGTATCCCATTAATGAACCCAATCTTGGGAGCCTTATATAGAAGTCTGAATCTAGTGCATAATCTAACACCAATGAACCACATGCATGGTGGTCAACCCTATATGCTTCCAAACCATGTTACATATAAAAATAACAATCAACTTATCCTAGTCACTTAAAAAAATATTTTCCATACCAAGTTTTAATAGCTACACTACATCTAGTAGCAATTGCAGACACTTAGTTTTGGCCACTTTCATGCCTAACCCAAGAATCAATTCAATTTATAGCACATGACATAATCTAAGTTGAAAAATCATCTAAATTTCCTAAATTTATTTATGTAAAGGATTTAATTACTCAAAAATGTGACAAGGCTACTTTATTTATCACACTACCCTATATGCACCAATAACCTAGTTTAGTTTCAACCCTAGTTAAATTACAACCTAGTAATTTGACACTTTTATCCTGTCAAAATTTTAATTCAAAAAAAAAATATATTTTTTCAAAAATCTAAAAAAAACTAATCAAGATTAATTACATCTAAAATATTTATTATATTGCCTAAACATAAATTCCAAATCAAATTAGTGAATTTCATTAATCAAAAAAGGAATTTTTAGCCAAATATAAAGTCATAGGTCAAATAAATTAATAAAGTGATTTATTATTTATTAAATATTCCAAAAATTATGAGTCAAAACCTCAAAAATATCTAAAGTGAGTTATTATGGTTCATAAATATCTAAAATTGAGGTGTCAATTTCATGAGTGATTTGACCTAACCTAGGGTTAACCTGACTCAACCTAGGTTATTTTAGACTCATCCAAAGTTAGAATTTAACCTACCCTTCCTAGGGTTAGAGTTAATTCTTATATCTATAAATACAAGTTTCCACACCATATGCCAACAAGATTTTCTGTGTAAGGTTATTCTAAAAGAATTCCTTCAAGAAGCTATTGATAGTAGTGTTATAATGCCCATTTTATGCCAAGCTTCACACCAAGTCAATACAATAATAAATAAAAGCCACAAGTTACCATTGAAGAAGTGTTACTGGCATGGAAAATCAATGAAAAGAGTCGCTAATGTCATTGACCAAGTGTGGACATTCTTATGTCAATAAGTGGACATAAAATTTGACAAAGGAGGTAAATTAATTGTGTTGTTTTTATCTCTATTTTGTGATCTTGTTGATTATTTTATATTACCCCTATTTCTCAGGAAACTATGTTTAGTTATAGTGTATTGTTATGTTTAATTTTTATCATTTGGAATAACAAGGAACTAATCAACATTTGTGTGCTCTTTGTATTCTTAAGATTAATAATGGAATGCTCGATGGATCACACATCCCATATGGCTAAGGAGAATGATATGCTAGATTTAGTTTTTATAAAAAATGCATTTAATTATTCAAGTTTAGAGTTTTAACCTTGAAATTAATGTCACTCTATTTATTTTATAATCAATAGCTTTACCCTATGTAACAGTGGCCTTTCTAGTCTCACGATTTGTTTTTGATATTTATTTTTGTAGAAATGATGGATTCAAAATGATATATTTGAACTGCTAAATAGTATCTTTACTATATGGATTTGATGGATTCAACCCTATTAGAAAACAAATTTATAAGGTTAAATTACATGTGATTTTAATAGCTTTGCCTATTTTTAACTATAATTGGTAGCTTTGCCAAATTTAAATGTCTTTTCCATGTATAATGATGATATCACCAAAGTGTGATCTTTGTTTGTGTTTATGTTTTTAGAAAAATAACAACTTTTCTGGAAATGATGGCTTTGCTTTGTTTCATAAGCAGTGGCTTCACTCTATGTTTTCAAAAACTTGAGAGCTTAAAATGGAATGTTGTTTATTCATTTTCCTTTTGGCTTAGAGATAAGAAAACCCCCTAACATTTTTGTAGGAAGTAAGATGGAGAGAGAGAGAGAGAGAGGCTTAGACACTTATAAATCTTAATACCCTTCTGTTTAGTGCTTAAAATCAACCTAATCACACTTTTTTTTTTAGTATTTTAAAAGTTCTTATAAGTGTAAAAAGGGACAAGGGGTCAAAATCTCAATCATATTTGAGTTAGTGATATTAAAATGAACATACCTTTTAATTAGATCTCTTAAGATATTTTTAATTTTTTTTTGTTCTTTAGCTAGTTTTAAAGTTCATAGTTTAGATTTTTTGTTTGTGGAAAATTATAAACTATTGCATGTACACTCTCCCCCATCCCCTATACGGAACTCAGGTGACCAAAAGTGCTTAGTTTATTACCTTATTTGTTTGGTATTTTTAAAAAACAATGTTGCATATGATCTCTCAAGCTTCGAGTGACTTGGTTGACCCATAAATGACCATTAAAGTTAGTCCATTTTATTTTCTTGCATTTGGTTTGTGGGTAGGAGCTTATTTATCCTCACAAGTTCTTTAAGGGTGCATTGACCTAGGGTTTCATATCCTAACATCATAAAAAC